>CM054177.1:98820162-98837662 GCA_028829895.1 Sinotaia quadrata
ATTGATCAAACTACCGCATGCAGTCAGCCTAGAGCAGGATTACGGCAAAACTTAAATAAACATGGCGAACAATCGGCATAGCTGTCCAAAGTGTAGTCAGCCTAGAGCAGGATTACGGCAAAAGTTAAATAAGCATGGCGAACAATCGGCATTGCTGTCCAAAGTGTAAAAGTTCCTAGGTATTTCATACAAAACGGTTATTTATTTATCTGATCTGAGCTTTGCGTCCGCTTCCAAATTTCGCGGATTTCGCAGACAGATGCAAGCGCTAAAGGAGATATGTAAGTCCTGGAAACGTAGATATTGTAAGAGTGAGGAAAATGAAGGTGCAAGCATTGTTTACCATTTCGATGCTACTTAAAAGGAAACATTGACCAGTTCAAAACTGACGGAGGTCAATCAGATAATAGGGTTATTTCGCTTACTCTGTGGTTAGCTGTCTGACTCGTGTCTTATGAAATGCGGTATTTGCTAGACAAGATAATGGCACTGTCAGGTCATGAACTCTCGACACTGTCAGGTCAGAAACTCTCGACACTCGAGCACGATTTATGAACTGCAAAGATAAGTATGTTTTGTGTGTGTGTGTGTGTGTGTGTGTGTGTGTGTGTGTGTGTGTGTGTGTGTGTGTGGTGGATGTGCGTGGGTGCGTGCGTCTGTTGAGGTCTATTTGTGCAGAATACAGAAATTCATACCTTGACAAACAAAACTGAGTAAGCGTATCTATTTCGCAACAAATTACCTACTTTTAAAAGTGAGTATAACATTGGTATGTAAGAGCTGCTTGTATAAAAATGCCTGGCAGGAAATTGATTAAATCCTACTTAAGGAAATGAATTATGCATAATAAAATGATGTGATATGGCGGCAAACACATTGTTGCGCTTGAATAGGCACTGAAACTTCTGACGAAGGTGTAGCGTGCATCATACCTTAGCCAGGGCAGTAGGGAAGAAGGTGGAGCGTACATCATACTTTAGCCTGGGCAGTAGGGAAGAAGGTGGAGCGTACATCATACTTTAGCCAGGGCAGTAGGGAAGAAGGTGGAGCGTACATCATACTTTAACCAGAGCAGTAGGGAAGAAGGTGGAGCGTACATCATACTTTAACCAGAGCAGTAGGGAAGAAGGTGGAGCATACATCATACTTTAGCCAGGGCAGTAGGGAAGAAGGTGGAGCGTACATCATACTTTAACCAGGGCAGTAGGGAAGAAGGTGGAGCGTACATCATACTTTAACCAGGGCAGTAGGGAAGAAGGTGGAGCGTACATCATACTTTAACCAGGGCAGTAGGGAAGAAGGTGGAGCGTACATCTTACTTTAGCCAGGGCAGTAGGGAAGAAGCGAGATGGGTGTGACTAAGATCCAGTAAGCCACCGTAACTAGCTGTTTCATCAGTACATGCTTACAATAAACCCAGTAGCTCACCACTCACAACAAATATTGAATGAGGGTGATTTTAATTCACCAGTAAGGAACTTCTCCAGATTTATATTTTATCTCGTTGGGCATCAGATCATTCAGCCGCTAAAACCATTGGAAAATCATTACAATTGGGAAATATTTAAACAATTTTATTTTGTCAATGACTTTCAAACTCCAGCTATTATCGTGCACCTCTCATTGAAATGTCAGTCACGGCAATAAATTATTTAAATGGATGGTGTTTCCGTATCTGAGAGATATTGTCGGTCATTTCATTATATGCCGATTCTGAGAAATACTGTAGGTCATTTCAGTCATGGAATAATTATAATGAAAAAATAACGTACCAGCCTATGGAAGGACGAAGCACTGAAAACACGAAGACATTGTGTCTTGAAATAGTATCATGAAAAAAATCGTACCAACCTATACAAGGACAACACACTGAAAACACAAAGACCGTGAGTCTCGCCACAAATCCGAATGTAGCCATTACTACTTCTTCTCTGGTAGTGGCAAGCGACTGCTCTTGTCTTATCTTTTCCACATGTAATATCCTATCTGGAACTTACAGAGCTAAATTTGATGGTACCGAGCCTTTGACCGTAGACAGTGTCAGTGCACTAACACATGCACAAGCCATAGAAGCAAGAGAGGGATGGTAAGCAAGTAAGGGGTAGTAAGTTCCTCCTAATATTTTCCTGTGTGCGCGGAACTTTTTCCTGTGTGCGAAACTGGCGGTTGTTTCAGCTTGCTACCAAATCTTGTGCGCGGAATTTTGAAACAGCTGTGCGGTATTTTCTAATTGGGACATTGGTGGTAACTGGTATTGTTATTTAGCGGTTAATCAGCAAATGAATACACATAAAACTAAAACTATATGTCTATCTATCTATCTATCTATCTATAAACACATCATTCATCCATCCATCCATCCCTCTATCTATCCATCTATCTATCCATCTATCTATCTAAAACACATCATTCATCCATCCATCCATCCATTTGTCTATCTATCTATCTATCTATCTATCTATCTATCTATCTATCTATCTATCTATCATCAGTAGGCTTATGTCTCTAATGCCAACATGCAAATAACAGAAGTGGTCATGTTCCAACTTAAAATGAGAGAAATTAATTTGTTGTTGGATATTTAATGCTGAGTACTTATTGAGGCATATAGAGTTACTAATCTCATATTTCTAAAAGCGCGATGAATTAATTATTTGTATGTCATAAAACCGATTAAAATTCTTTCTTGGCCCACGAATTCATTATTTGTTTATCTGAAAACTGTAAAAATGTCTTATAATAAGTTATTCAGTTCGTTTTACGGTGGAAGATTCACCAGTAATGCTGAAATTTACTCCTAGTAGAGCAGTTGTTAACACGGCAGTTAACATCTCAACAAGGAGGGGTGTATGTGGCGAAGTAAATGTATCCATCCCTATTTCAAAACTCAATTGTTAAATGTCAAAGTGACCCAACCTTAGGCACTGCTTACGATGGTGCTTTTTGTAAGTGTCAGAGTTGAAGTAAACAACTCAGGGAAGGAATATGCTAGAATTGTTAATGCAATCCAAACCATTTCAAACAGATGAGTAGATTTTCTGATATTAGTCTCACACATGTTCATAATAATTTCATCCAATGGGGACAGACCGAAAGTTACATTGTTGAAGACGTTATCTATTCTAATCACTTTGCCTTTGACATAATTGAAGTTCAGTCAATAAGGTGACCGTTATCTTATGGTAAATTAACTGACTGATAAATAAAAGAATGCATAGAAATATTTCGTATGTGTATGCTATTGATCTATAATTTAAACTGGGGAATGCTTAGTGTAACTGAGTCATTATTTATATGTTTACTAATTTGATTATATTGTACAGTATACTTGTGAATTTTTGATCGATGGTATATTTCTTATGCTGTGTGTATTGGGCTAATGAATATCATTGCAGGATTTGTAAGTTGAGAAAGTTAATAACGGAGAAAGGAGTTTAGAGATGACATATGCCTGAAACTTACTGCTGCCTTAAGATAACCATTTATGAATGAAAAACGAAAACATAATCTTAAATCTGATTTAATAAATGTATTTTACTTATGAAAATAATATTACTCGTGAAACTATTCTAATATAATTACATGAAGTATATGTGCTTCACTATGTTTGAATTTGTATTTTATCATGTAATTGCAAATAGGTCTTTGGAGTGTATTTCCAAGCTCCAACATCATGTGAAGAATTAACGTGATAGGTTGGTTTTTATATTGTTGTTGCTACTAGATGATTATACTGCTGATGGTGGATCTTTACAATTCTGTCATTCAGACTGGCCTTGTACTGATAAAATACTATTACTTAGTCAACGACAATCATATACCTTAACTCAGTGTTTCTTAAGCGGGGTGCTGAAGTACGTGTGCCGCAAAAGTTTTATAAATTTGCAAGAATATGTTTTGAATATTCATTCAATTTAAAACAGACCATTCATCTTGAATTTCTTCAATAATTATTCACAATATTAAATGTTTCAGGAGAAAAGCAGCCAGATTTACTTCAAAATGTTAGGATATTACATAAAAACAAGAAACGCACTTTAAAGGTCATGGACGAAGCACAGTAAATTCCCTTATGACCTCATTGATTTTCATATCAGAAAACGCGTGAAGACAGGAAGCTGAGAATCTGCACATGCGCGTACCATTCACGTTGTATCATTTTATAATTAAAACAGTGACCAGCTTCTTGTTTCTTGCTTGTGTTTCATTTAGTAAGTTCGATTTATTAAAACAAGACACCCGTAAAGGATAGATTAATTAGAAGTAAATACCCTAAAATGGGAAGATGTATTAAAAACAGATACCCTAAATGGATAGACTTATTGAAATAGGTATTTTAAAATGGATATAGTTATTATTAGATAACATAAATGGATAGATTTATTAGACGTAGGTACCCTCAATGGATAGATTTATTAAAAGCTACCCTAAAAGCATATATATATGTCGTATGCTGCTTGGGGTGATTCGCAATAATGCTGATTAGCTCAGATCTATTTTAGCTGGCGCACTAATCCATCTACGAATGCCGATACAACAACAAGACTTCTTATGGGGCGACGATCTGACTATTTACTTGACTCGTCAGCCCCCAGCAGAATAACTGCAGATTTTTATATTTAATAATAATATATATAACAATGACACTAACTTACAAGGTACTACACTACAATGGTGACGCGAATTTACAGTACATCAACAGTTACATCTAACATTAAATAAGACGCGTAAGACGTATGAACAATTAACAATAAAACTTTAATTAAAGAAAAAGAAATAATTAGATTTAAGATTTATCGAAGTGTTTTCTCAAGTCTCTTCATAGATCGATTGTCTACAGTATCTCGAGTAAACTGTTCATGTTTCTTTAATCTCGGAACAACCAAGGAAGACAAGGGCCACAATTCCTCTTTCGTTTTAACTTAACTGTAGCGGTTCACGCCCAGATTGCGCTCGTCACTGTTCTCGCCACAAGTTTCTAACGAAAGTCCCTTTGTACTTGCACCAAGTCTCCTTTCTTCCACAGAGTCCCTGAAATTCATAATTAAGAGGCCCTAAGTCTTTTCCTCGAGACTAATAGGTTATCCTAATTAAGCATATCGATCTCTGACTATCTTCTCAATAATATATATATCAATACAATAAAATCTGTAATTAAAATCTCCTTTCAGTCATCAATAATTTATTTACCTTCAACAAGGGTTTTCTCTTAGCTTTCTCCCAAGCTCTAGGGGACAACGGCCAATCTCCTAGGTTCCTCTAGTAGGCACATGTGTAACGGTCAATGGCACAGAAAGGTATTTATGCCATCACAACACCCACGCATCTTTCTAAAATTAAATAACGTGACACTGCTACGCTGCTTTGTTTTTCCGCCCGGTACCCAAATGTTTTGTTTTACGCCCACGCAAAGGCCCAACAACCCCCATCCCTCTCTATTCTTTCCGTTACGCCCACGCAATTGCTCAACAACCCCCATCCCTCTCTTCCCGGAAGTTCGCACTTCCGACTAACGACACGTTCACACTGAATACTTTAATTATTTTACTTCAATTTAAATTGTTCACACAAAATGAAAGCTCGTTTCATGACAATATATTACAGGTAAATGCATTAGAATGGATATATTTATTACAAGCTATCCGAAAGGGATATATTTATTACAAGTATATACACTAGAATGGATGTATTTATTACAAGTATATATACTAGAATGGATATATTTATTACAAGCTATCCGAAAGGGATATATTTATTACAAGTATATACCCTAGAATGGATATATTTATTACTGGTAGATTCTCTAAAATGGGTAGATTTATTCAAAATAGATAGCCAGGTGTTTGCACAGAGGGCGCTTCATCCATGACTGTATCAAAGGTTTTGTCGCACTTATTGTAACAAAAGCAGAATCTTAACGTGATTTCTCAACATTGTTTCTGCATAGGGAAGCCCTTGTTAGAAAGACGCTGGAGAAAGTATACATACTGATAAGCTGTTTTAAGTAAAAATATATTAATTTGGTAAAATAGAGCTAGGGAGGGTAAACTTCACATGTTTCCATTGATACCCAAACAAAAAGTAAAATACATCACTACCCTTGTAATGGAACACTAACTTGGAATCATTGGAGCAAAATATCCGACATTAATTCCCACCGCTAATTATAGAGGGATTCCACTTATTAATAAAATCCATTTTGCTTGTTTCAGTTGATTTGGGTTTTACTATAAGAGAAGAACAGTTCGCTTCTATTTCTGTATTGTATTAAGGAACACAAATTATTAATTAATTGTTTTATACGTGATATTTGTGTGTGCGTTGGGATTTTCAACACTTACAAACATCAAATGCAAAAACGAAAAAAACCAAGAGAAAGACTATTCTGTATTGAAAATGAAATAAAAGTTTGTCTGTCTCCAATATTCCCCTATACCCAAGAAATTACTCAAAAACAAGCAGCACAAGTATTCCATTATGACTATCAGGTTATCATGAAAATATATTTGTTCACCTATCTGTTATATTGTTTTAAAAACAATTAAACCTTACTAAAGCGGTGCTAACAGATCCGTGTATTTAATTCAATATATATCAAAGAAACAGTGTATTTTTATTCAGATGCGGGGTCAGATAGGTGTGCCGCAAATTTCTAGAAAATGTAACAGTGTGCCGTGAACATAAACAGTGGAGAAACACTGCTTTATATCATCAATAACAATTTCAAATGTAGGAATAACGAAGATTTAATAGCTGTATGCTTTATTTCAAAAGCAAAAGTAGTTAGAAAATAGATTTCAACATGGATAATAAATGTGAACAAAACATTATGATAAAATTAACTAATTCGTATCATGTATTAAACGACATGGCCCTACAATACATTTATATGCACACCAATTATTTTTATGTCTCAAGAAATTAGACTGTACGTTTTCAAGTAATTTTCTATTTTGGGTGCACAGAGTTGTTGGTCTTTGTTTGATAACGATTATATTTATTTCTTAAAATGTCCAGATAGTTGTTTCACAGACAAAAGTCTCATTGAATACGTTTTTTGACTTGTGTATTTTATTCCAAAGTATACAACGTGTGTTTCTATTCACGTGTATTAGAATGTCAAACAAACAATCTATCTAATATAATATTCACTCAGAAAGAAATGGCTCACTTTTAGTGATGTACATAGCTAATTTAAAATAGACCTACACTCTTTACTGGTAAGGCACACTGACCAAACTAGCTAATATAAAACAGATCTACACTCTTTACTTTTAAGGGCACACTGACCAAACTAGTTAATATAAAACAGATCTACACTCTTTACTAGTAAGGGCGCACTGACCAAACTAGTTAATATAAAACATACCTACATTCATTACTGGTAAAGGCGCAGTGATAAACCTAAATTTAAATATGTCTTAACTATACCCAGTGCTGGAAAATGCACGTCTATACGCCTAGAAAGTACGCATATAAAGTACACTCTGTTCAGACGTATTATCAATAGTAAAATGTATTTTACAGGAAAAATAAAATAAGACAGGACTGTGGTTACATATCGTGAATAGTTCAATGAATATCATTAGAGTTTATATGTGTTTAGCGTTCAAAATTATGACCGTGTATTGCAGCAAGAGAAGCCTATGACTGTTGTGGTTATTCACAATCAAGACTTAGTTTCAGTGTCCAATGTGCTGGCACAAAATGTGATAGACTGGTACACTCAATATGACACATAATGAATTACATCAAAATCAGGCACCCAAAAACCCACATCATAGATTTCCAAATAAAAATATACTGAAATTGTGTTTCATTTTCTGAAACACAGGTAATTGCAGATTCTAGTGTACTGCAAATTATTACATTAATACATATTTATTTTGTCAAATGCATCTGCAACTAATAAAAGTTAAACATGAATGAAATAGCATGACTTCCTAATACAACCTAACCATACATACAATACATAGCCGCCTTTACCTTATCTAGCCAAGGGTATTCATATTGAATTAAGCAATACTTCAAATACATCCAGTTAACACTTAGCATAATCTCCGTTACTATCTGTATTTGAGTGCAGTATATATTTGTTTAAACTTAATATGTCCGTTTTTATAGATCATTATAACAGTTTTAAACTGTCATCTCTCTAATGTAAGATTACAA
Source organism: Sinotaia quadrata (assembly GCA_028829895.1). Lineage (NCBI taxonomy): Eukaryota > Metazoa > Mollusca > Gastropoda > Architaenioglossa > Viviparidae > Sinotaia > Sinotaia quadrata. The sequence continues at coordinate 98,828,335 of CM054177.1, forward strand.
TTATCGTTTAGTTCCTTTGTGATATCTTACATAACGTTAAGGCCATGTTTAGAACAATGGAGTCTTTATAGAGAAAGGTGATCGCTAAAGCAAACACAAATCTCAGTTCTAATAATGTCCCTAAAGGTTGTATCTCTCAGTCACGCACATATCAGGAAGTTTTTTCCCCTGTCTTCATGTATATGCCACTCAAGACATTTCTTTTGTCAAAACAGTATATCCAGAAATATACCACAATCTTTTGGCAAGATATCTTGCCTAGTGATAGCCGTGCTTTGTTACAGTTTAGAACTTTCAACAAATCATAACTAGATAGATCTGAGAAGGGATTATTATTATTACTACTTCCTCTAATAGAATAGTATTTCATAGTTTCAATAATATCAATAATATTCTCTTGTTACATATGATCATGAGTTGTTGTAGTCCTCCGGTTAACTAGCGTTAATCACTTCCAATTCGCAAATCTTAATTCTCAAATGTTAAAGACACACATAAGTCTTCCATTTGTTTCTTCTTGTTGAAATACCCGATACTCCACTTCAAACACCCGAATCACTATTTGTTGCACCCTACCTGATATACGTTACACTATACGCCCTAAAATGCACTCAAAGTACGTGTGAATAAAAATAATGTAATGAATGTACTTGAATATATTATTAAATTCACTTCAGTTAAAGTCTGTTAAAAATGTCCTTGAACCTTTTAGATATAGCAACTCAAACATCTTATCTATCTATGGATCAATGATTATTTTTCTACATTATAATTAAAACGATCAATCGACATTTTTTTACTTCTAGGCACTAGAACGATAATGCTTTAATAGAGTTATCTCTGTGCACGATAAAAAAAAATATTTCACGGTAACGTGTATCTACCATCTTTTATTTTTTTACATAGTCTGATAGAATTCAAAGATGGTCGCTTTTCTAAAATATAAACTCTGGCAACAGAGAAACTGTTTTTTTTTTTTTATAAAATGGACTGTTTCCAATTCTATTCGAGAATGTTACGTTCTGGCGCCAGTAAGGGCCCAGCTTAACAATTCTTTGATCGAAGTTGAATTAAAAATAGTGTCAAGATCTCTCTTTCATTATTATATTTGTCATAAAAAATAATTACATTGAGTCGAACACCCCTCCACACACACACACACACACACACACACACACACACACACACACACACACACACAAATATTTTTGTTCGCGAAAATTCCTATCAGCTCGAGTTAGATATAACTTAACTATTTTCAATTAAATGCCAAGTTTTCCAAAAAGTAGTTTACACAATAAATCAAATCAGTCCACGTGAACTCAGTGACTGATCCTACACCAACACTGTTCACTTCGCTCACCGTATCTTGATCCAGCAAATGTTCCGAGTAGCTGTATTTCCTGATCTGTCCAAGACCTGGACACAACACTCCTAGCAACATCGGGCCAGTTACATACTTAGAACGCCATTTATAGTTAATATTTCCTGTCACAGTTGTTCTGGTAACCACTATTAATTACATTCATTCTGAAATGAAGTTGTGCATTATAACAGCATTTACATCTGTCAAAGAAACTATGTCATGTATTTTTATATCTGCTATTACGTCAACAGTTACTGTTTAATAACTCTTATTAAAACATTCTTTAATAAACACTCAAACACAATGACCATGAATGTATTGATTGGAAAGTAAAGAATGAGGTATATGAGACATAGAAATATGTGGAGATCTAATCAAAACAACAACAATGCATTCATGTTTAATTTGTTTGAAAATACTAAGACATGATCATTAACATAAATAAACAGATGCATTTCTTTGTGCGGACGTCATTGAGTTCGGCCTAAGCAGACAGATCTCTTGGCTATTTCATGTACATAGTTTGAGTATTTACTATTTATAATATATTTATTTTATAAATGATTAGGAATATTTTATGGAATAACTTTTATCTAATAAATAGAACAGTTATGTTCCTATTTAATACTTATTGTGGCAGAGTAAATCTGCCTATCCTTATTTTAAAATTAAATCGTTCTATAAATTGTTCATTTGTCAAAGGGAGATATGTCAGGTCAGTGTTAACTCAAAATACACATCTGTAATGAGATGATTATCATTGGGTAAGAGAGAAAGTTTGTGTGCATTGTGTATGTGTATGTATGTGTGTGTGTGTGTGTGTGTGTGTGTGTGGACTTTAATGAATTCCAGTCCATTTTGAAAAGTGCATTGTATTATATATACGGACTAATATAATCCTCGAAATTAGATGCACTTCTTGTATCAAAAAAGATCTGTCACAAAGATATTACCTACAATATAAAACATTCACTCAGAGGATGCATGAGATGCCAAGCGTGCCCCATTTTGTATATGAATTGTCAAACGAGCAGTGATGGTGCACTCAGAAAATGCACCAAATTTAAATTATGCAAATCACAGTTTAATCAGTTGTCAAGCAATCAAACGAAGACATTAAGTAAAATATGTGACATGTACTCATTACATGTATCAAATGTCAAAACCACAAATAGACATTCAAGACTATATGAAATTAGCAAGCATGAACAGATATAACTGAAATAATACATACACATTATTTGTATTATTTATACTGAACGGTGCGGAGTATGCTTTTCAGTTTGTCTTTGGTAATTACATGTTTGTTAGCAAAAGGTAATGTTAGGCTTTTAAGAACGTACTAGCCAATTGCAGGCAAAGTAATTTTAAACAGGTGTGTGCCTCGTATCAGCATTTTTAATAATACTCTTATTTCGCATACCGATATTGCTAGGAAAGGTGAACACACAAGCTTTTCCAAAAATGAATATTGGTTTTAGTAACTGTCTAAATAGCCAGAGCACAGAGTAGTGATCCGACTGACGTCGTAAATAAAAAACCACGTGTAGTGAGGTAAACTTACTTCTCCCTATTTCTAAGATTAATTATTATATAAATTGTTAAATGTCAGTATGACATGACCTTCTGGTACTGCACATGAAAATACCAGTGTTAAATAACAACTCAGGAAAAGAATATGCTAGAACTTGCTGAAGTAATCCAAAAAAGTCCATAGTAAATGAGTAACTTTGCTATTCTATAGTTCAAGGTTTACAAATAACGAATTAGCCAATGGGCAGAGACACAACTGTTGAAGACAGTTCTATATTATAATAAATGATTTTTATGTAAATCAAGTCCTTTCATAAAAGGCGATCATTAGCTTAATGGTGAGTTAACTGAGTGATTGACAAAGAATGAACTTAGAAATATTTCATACACTTTCCTATTGATATATTTTATTTGTAATTTAATTTAACGATGTTTGATGTGAAACGACTATTATCTCTCCAGTAGTGAATTATGATACTTGTATGTAATATGTTAAACACGTGACATTGGTTCTAGCTGAAACATGTTCATAATTGATTATGTTGCATGAGTGTATCAGTCTAATCAATACTGTTGCAGGAATTGTAATTTGAAAATGATTGTAAGAAAAAATGGAGAATAGAGATGACTAAACTCTGAACTTAGCATTGCTCTCTGATATGTTTCAGACAGGAGGTTTCAGACTCCACTGAGGAACTTTCTAGCAAAATGAGTGCTAGAAGGTCATTACTATAATTGTCTACACGAGAAGCAAATAAGGCAAATGTGTGCCAAAATTAGTCCTGGGAGATCTACAGTGTTGGAACATTCTACAACTTGCCTAACAGAGTACGTGGAATATTTACTATTGTATTGTGAACAATAAACTTATGACAGTATTATGAAAGTGCATGAAAGACTGTTGTGGCTTATGTCATTGAAAATGTTATGTACAATTATTATATGACCTTATAATTCCATTTCTTTTGTGATAACCATAGTCCTGTAATTTATTTTTGATAAAATATGACTGCTAAATCATGCATTGATGTCAAATAAACTTTTCATTTTACATGCATATATGTAAACTTGATTGTTGATTTAATAATTTTATTGTTAAATTTATTAACCTCCTTGCATATATTATACTAATTATTATCCTATAAGTTGGAGTAATAAGGGTGAATATGGGCAACACAATAATATAAACTTTATAACATACAGTAATATTATACAACAATCCCATATAAATCGTTATACAAGATTAATACTCTTTATAATCAGCACAATAAATGTTTACAGCAGGGATTCATCGTGTCCGAGCATGATAAAAGGAAATCATATTATTCATTGATTAAAGTAAATACTTAACATATATACTCTCAGCTACAGAGGAAATGTACATACAATTTACTTCTTTTCATTGTCAGTTTGCTAATAATATGAACATCCATGTATTAGAATTATCTTCTTAAAACTCTGTTTAATTACTATCAATTAAAATTCAGTTACCTAAATCTTAGTGAAATTATTTCTAATTTCTAGTAAGAATATTTCTATTTTACATTTGGACTTTTCTTCATTAAAATAGAAACAGTCTTGGTTCAAACGTTTAACGGTAGCGTGAAGCTAACATTAATAGGATATTACTATGTTGACCTGTTTGATGTATGTACATGAGTTAATTCAGTCAATGTACAGAGTTTCTCAAAAAGAAATAAATACGGTAATTCAATGTAACACTAAAGGATTTAACATTCAGTGGTGGCCAAACGTTTGAAGAGAAATAGACAAAATTATTACCATAATAAACGTCTAGTGAGATAAGCACTTTAAATGGAAGAAAATGACAGTATGAGTTCTTTCTTTTAATGCTATGAATTTTCTCTTCAATTGTCACACCTTATTTGGCCAAGGTCAGGCTTATCTAGAATTCACAAAATTAAAAATATATCGGTACTGAGATGTAAGCTATATTATACAAGATAACGTCCCAATCTGGTGTTAACATGCTTTGTATTTATATTTCCTTCTTCTCTCTCAATGGACATTTAACTGCAAGAAATGTTTGATTAAACCCATATTTCTTTCTAAAGACCTCGCAGTTGAGTTCATTTACATGTCATGTAATAATATGTGTAAGAAGGTGAGAAAATAACACCAAATTCATTAAAGAGTGCAACAATATCAGAACATGTGGTTTTGTAAAACAGAGGAGAGATTAAGACAATATAAAACAATAATAATCAATACCCCCTTGCTAATACTAGTTAGAATCACTTTGCTTAATGTTTTTCTATCTTATTTCTAATCGATAAAGAAATAAGTGCAAAAGGATTAGACAACGAATGTATTTCTAATCGATAAAGAAATAAGTGCAAGAGGATTAGACAACGAATGTATTTCTAATCGATAAAGAAATAAGTGCAAAAGGATTAGACAACGAATGTATTTCTAATCGATAAAGAAATAAGTGCAAGAGTATTAGACAACGAATGTATTTCTAATCGATAAAGAAATAAGTGCAAAAGGATTAGACAACGAATGTATTTCTAATCGATAAAGAAATAAGTGCAAAAGGATTAGACAACGAATCGGTATAATTTGATATGCACTCCATTGCACTCATATACACATACACATAGGTAGATATAGGGATGGATAGATATGTAGATAGATAGATAGACAGACAGACAGACAGACAGACGGATAGATAAATAGACAGACACACAGACTGTCGGATAGATAGACAGACAGACAGACAAACAGATAGATAGATAGATAGATAGATAGATAGATAGATAGATAGATAGATAGATAGATAGATAGATAGATAGATAGATAGATAGATAGATAGATAGATAGATAGATAGATAGATAGATAGATAGATAGATAGATAGATAGATAAATATTTTTTTCTCTTAGGAATCTAATCATATTTTCTGTACTTGTATAAATGCCCGTTATGTCTAAGACGATAAGAAATTGATCGATATGTCGATATACACATTCCTGTTAACTAACGCACTGCTATCAATGAGGAAGTTCGACCTTATCTCTTGCCCGCATAAATTTGCATTTCTTTCATTTTAAAAGTATCGTCATTTGCCTCTACCAGCTTATTTCAATGCTGATCTCAGTAGCTGATTGCTGGCCTGATATTTCTATTCTAATATCAGAGAACAGGAATGGTAACACGACTTCAAACAGTAAGTTTCTATTATGCAATTTGAATTGGAATTTAATATGTCCTATTAAGAATTGGTTTCTGAATAAAATCACAGTCATTGAACTAATCTATCTACACTTGAAAAAAGCACTCACACAATATGGGTAAATATTCCACAAGATCATAGCATTACTTTGCTTATACTAGGGTTTCATTCTCTTTAATTTCTTGCCTAAAGATACACAATTATTTTACCTCTATCTGCCCACGCCTATGATCAATATGTGTGAAATGATTGTTCGAAACAAGACACAAAAACGCAATGACCTTCATAACTAAAGACACCAATATAAGTAAGGAATAGTACTGTATAGGCTTAGTGTGAATAATAGTGAAATTTTAAATCGCTGGGTAGGATTTAGACTTCCCGTACCAGTAAGACCTACGTGATGTAATGAACAATTGAACACTGTTGAATTGTACCTAAACTAATTTTACAATTTTGAGAAACCATTACTGCTTGCAGTATATGCATATTTATTGTTTCATATTTTTATTTCAGATAGTAATTAATGTATGCAAAGCTTATTACAAAGCTTCATGTGTGCAATGCACATTGTGATTGTAACAAAACGTTTCCTTCACTCGTAGTTAATAAAAACGCATTTTAAGTTTTAGTTTGCTGGAGATGCTTATTAACTCTGAATGTACGATATTTATTTGAATTTCTTTCATGATAAAGCTAATTTCACAGCAAACAGAGATGGGGTTGGCATCATCTCTAGTGACTGATTGTGTCGTAGAGTTTGTAAAATATCATCACTGATTTTCATGAGCCTCTTGAAATGTCACCTAAATGAACCTTTTCCTATCGACCGTGCACGATTCTAATTGTCACCTACGTTTCCCGACGTAGATATATATATATATATATATATATATATATGTGTGTGTGTGTGTGTGTGTGTGTGTGTGTGTGTGTGTGTGTGTGTGTGTGTGTGTGTGTGTGTGTTCATAAATAAATAATATTTCCAGTTTCCTGTTCAGTCTTTTTCTGCAAAGGAACCTGCTATAACCGTATGCTATGTTCAAGATCAAAGTGATTAGAATAGAGTACTTCTTCAACAACGAAACTTTCTGTCCATCCCAATTGGATGAAATTGTTATGAACATGTGAGACTATTAGTCAGAAATCTACCGATCCAACATAGCCTCAGTTACTTACTTCCAACTTTGAAACTTTCAAAAATACCATCATAACGAGTGCCCAAGATCGGGTCACTTTGACAATTTAACAATTTATATACCAATTAAGTTTAGAAAGTGACAGGAAAATTTGCTCTGCCAAAGACAGTTACCAATATACCCACATGAATCATATTTTAACGCCCTAACGACAGTCGTACTAGATGTTTATTTAAAATGTCCTAAAATCACTCACAAGATGTGATTTTATTTTTATTTTATGTTATAACATTTAATTTATCTTTCGAACGAAACGTTTGTTGGAGTGATTAAAGCAAACATTTTTTTTATTTTTCTAAAATATAAGCGTTCAACATTGAGTAAATGATACAATGGACGATACAGGTGTACAAAAACCAAACAGAATTTCCGTAACAAACACGAAATGATTTCACACATTTTGTTTCCTACAATTTACAGAGTATTAAATGTCATAAAATTCAGTAATTGAAGGACAGGCGATTGCATTTGTATGTGCGTGCGTGCGCAAAAATGATTAATCGCTTGTATTCATATTTCTTGTTTAATGATATATTTTCTCCCTGTGCGATAATATAGATTTACGTTATTAGTTCACTGCTGTAAACATATTGTTATCAGGTAAACACAGACATTTAACTAAAGTCAAACAAAGTAATTATGTATTGCAGAATAAAAGGTGGAGCCGGCAAAGACATGGCCAGATCCTTAAAACTCAGTCCTCCTCACCCCAAATAACAAAGGACCATCAAAGCCCAATTTCTACAATTGCCACATTTACCAACTTGGTGAGAAACCCATCGGAATATTCGGATTGTAGCGCAGGTAAGTTTTCTTTTGACAGAATTTACCAACTTAATTTATTAATTAATTCTACATGAAGATATTTAAACTGATATTTAGATCGGCCAAAATATTAACTTAATTACATTCAAAGACATGCCAGGTAGACATACGTAGGAAGAAAAATGTATTTGTTGTGGGGCGAGCATTATTTACAAAACACTTTACAACTACGAAAAGGACAGTCTTTCCTTCCTTCCTTCCTTCTTTCCCTCCTTCCTTTCTTATTTCCTTCCTTCTTTCCTTCCTTCCTTCCCTCCTTCCTTCCTTCTTTCCTTCCTTCTTTCTTTCTTTCCTTCCCATCCTTCCTTCCTTCCTTTTTTATTGCTGCTGATGTCAATTGGAAATACATATTCAATATAATAAGTTAAATTGTAAGGGCATTAACTCAAAACTTTAATCATTAAAACTCTGAAAATCAGGATCCTCATAAAATGGTATCCTCTGGATTAATAACCCCTTAATGGAATGTGTCAACTCATGCGCACTTAACCCTCGTGAGAAAAGAAAAGCTGATCGAGTTGTCTTCTGATGTCACTCTGGTGTCAAAACATAAAATGCAAATTGTCTCAATTTGGGATATCACTGGAAAAAGCATATCCATCTCTTAGTTACAGATTTATTAAATTGTTGGTCATAATTTCAACTACCTATCTGTGTGAGAAGACTTTTTCAACCCTGTCAGTCATAAAAACCAAACAGAAAAACGGAATGGATGTCAATTCAGCAATTCGACTCTTCATAACAATGCTGCAGCCACGGTTATAAAAATATTCAAGCAAAGAAGCAGCAACAGATTTCACTATAATTTTGTCTGAATTAAATATTACTTTCTCAAAAGTTCAAGACATTCTATTATTAGTATTTTTGTTTGCATATCGGTTTCTGGTTATTTTAAATAACTACGGAATTTTCATTTTATAATATTAGATTTAAAATCTAATACCCAAATACTATATAAATAATGGTTTTTATTTCTGCCTTAGCAGGTGTACAAAAGTTGAAAAAACCACTTGTCTAAACAGTTTAAGGTGACCGTTGTTTTAATTTACTGCGCAGTAACAGTAATCCTTCCAGTGGGTACTACTCAACACACAATCACCCAAAGAAAGCAGTTTATTGCTGCCTGGTCTAGCACCCTTTTGTTCATTGTTTAGAAGTTTGTTTGTTTCAAGGTAAGTCATGATTTTGTCAGCTATAATTCCTGATAGTA